>JAQAHW010000042.1:1060000-1062500 GCA_027580185.1 Tuta absoluta | reverse complement strand
TGTGTGTGTGTGTGTGTGTGTGTGTGTGTGTGTACAAGCCGCTCACCGTGTGTGTTGTTGGGCGCGCCCCCGGGCCGCTCTCAGTAGAAGTCGTTACTCTCGAGAGTCTTGCACTGCTTGCTGAGCGTCGCGTATTTGCCGTTGTGCGTGTGTGTGTGTGTGTGTGTGTGTGTGTGTGTGTGTGTCTGTGTGTGTGTACAAGCCGCTCACCGTGTGTGTTGTTGGGCGCGCCCCCGGGCCGCTCTCAGTAGAAGTCGTTACTCTCGAGAGTCTTGCACTGCTTGCTGAGCGTCGCGTATTTGCCGTTGTGCGTGTGTGTGTGTGTGTGTGTGTGTGTGTGTGTGTGTGTGTGTGTGTGTGTGTGCATGTGTACAAGCCGCTCACCGTGTGTGTTGTTGGGCGCGCCCCCGGGCCGCTCTCAGTAGAAGTCGTTGCTCTCGAGAGTCTTGCACTGCTTGCTGAGCGTCGCGTATTTGCCGTTGTGTGTGTGTGTGTGTGTGTGTGTGTGTGTGTGTGTGTGTGTGTGTGTGTACAAGCCGCTCACCGTGTGTGTTGTTGGGCGCGCCCCCGGGCCGCTCTCAGTAGAAGTCGTTACTCTCGAGAGTCTTGCACTGCTTGCTGAGCGTCGCGTATTTGCCGTTGTGCGTGTGTGTGTGTGTGTGTGTGTGTGTGTGTGTGTGTGTGTGTGTGTGTGTGTGTGTGTGTACAAGCCGCTCACCGTGTGTGTTGTTGGGCGCGCCCCCGGGCCGCTCTCAGTAGAAGTCGTTACTCTCGAGAGTCTTGCACTGCTTGCTGAGCGTCGCGTATTTGCCGTTGTGCGTGTGTGTGTGTGTGTGTGTGTGTGTGTGTGTGTGTGTGTGTGTGTGTGTGCATGTGTACAAGCCGCTCACCGTGTGTGTTGTTGGGCGCGCCCCCGGGCCGCTCTCAGTAGAAGTCGTTGCTCTCGAGAGTCTTGCACTGCTTGCTGAGCGTCGCGTATTTGCCGTTGTGTGTGTGTGTGTGTGTGTGTGTGTGTGTGTGTGTGTGTGTGTGTGTACAAGCCGCTCACCGTGTGTGTTGTTGGGCGCGCCCCCGGGCCGCTCTCAGTAGAAGTCGTTGCTCTCGAGAGTCTTGCACTGCTTGCTGAGCGTGGCGTATTTGCCGTTGTGTGTGTGTGTGTGTGTGTGTGTGTGTGTGTGTGTACAAGCCGCTCACCGTGTGTGTTGTTGGGCGCGCCCCCGGGCCGCTCTCAGTAGAAGTCGTTACTCTCGAGCGTCTTGCACTGCTTGCTGAGCGTCGCGTATTTGCCGTTGTGCGTGTGTGTGTGTGTGTGTGTGTACAAGCCGCTCACCGTGTGTGTTGTTGGGCGCGCCCCCGGGCCGCTCTCAGTAGAAGTCGTTGCTCTCGAGCGTCTTGCACTGCTTGCTGAGCGTCGCGTATTTGCCGTTGTGTGTGTGTGTGTGTGTGTGTGTGTACAAGCCGCTCACCGTGTGTGTTGTTGGGCGCGCCTCCGGGCCGCTCTCAGTAGAAGTCGTTGCTCTCGAGCGTCTTGCACTGCTTGCTGAGCGTCGCGTATTTGCCGTTGTGCGTGTGTGTGTGTGTGTGTGTGTGTACAAGCCGCTCACCGTGTGTGTTGTTGGGCGCGCCCCCGGGCCGCTCTCAGTAGAAGTCGTTACTCTCGAGCGTCTTGCACTGCTTGCTGAGCGTCGCGTATTTGCCGTTGTGTGTGTGTGTGCGTGTGTGTGTGTGTGTGTGTGTGTGTGTGTGTGTGTGTGTGTGTGTGTACAAGCCGCTCACCGTGTGTGTTGTTGGGCGCGCCCCCGGGCCGCTCTCAGTAGAAGTCGTTACTCTCGAGCGTCTTGCACTGCTTGCTGAGCGTCGCGTATTTGCCGTTGTGCGTGTGTGTGTGTGTGTGTGTGTGTACAAGCCGCTCACCGTGTGTGTTGTTGGGCGCGCCCCCGGGCCGCTCTCAGTAGAAGTCGTTACTCTCGAGCGTCTTGCACTGCTTGCTGAGCGTCGCGTATTTGCCGTTGTGTGTGTGTGTGCGTGTGTGTGTGTGTGTGTGTGTGTGTGTGTGTGTGTGTGTGTACAAGCCGCTCACCGTGTGTGTTGTTGGGCGCGCCCCCGGGCCGCTCTCAGTAGAAGTCGTTGCTCTCGAGCGTCTTGCACTGCTTGCTGAGCGTCGCGTATTTGCCGTTGTGCGTGTGTGTGTGTGTGTGTGTGTGTACAAGCCGCTCACCGTGTGTGTTGTTGGGCGCGCCCCCGGGCCGCTCTCAGTAGAAGTCGTTACTCTCGAGCGTCTTGCACTGCTTGCTGAGCGTCGCGTATTTGCCGTTGTGTGTGTGTGTGCGTGTGTGTGTGTGTGTGTGTGTGTGTGTGTGTGTGTGTGTGTACAAGCCGCTCACCGTGTGTGTTGTTGGGCGCGCCCCCGGGCCGCTCTCCGTAGAAGTCGTTGCTCTCGAGCGTCTTGCACTGCTTGCTGAGCGTCGCGTATTTGCCGTTGTGTGTGTGTGTGTGTGTG